>OX940954.1:0-27500 GCA_954870475.1 Euphrasia confusa | reverse complement strand
GAAATCAATTTAAGAAAATAATAAAAAAAAAACTCTTTTTAAGCTGTTTTATATCAAGAGAGAAATAGATATGTTTAAAAACTATAAAAAGAAGAAATTTTTTCAAAATAGACCACTTGAAATTTCAAATCAATTTAACAAAAAATTCAAAAACCACACATTACTTTTGAATTTTTTTATTTGGGAAAACAGTAAAAGGAAAAATGTGTTATAAACACAAGAGAATTGAGAGAGAATAATAGAGTAGAAAGAGATACAATATGAGAGGAGAATAGAATTGTTATGAATTGTTGTATTCATTCATATGGGGAGACCCCTTTATATAGGATACAAAGTAGGGTTTCTGTCTTGTTCACCAAGAAAGGGTAAACTAGTCATTCACTAATTAATAATATTCATAACACTCCCCCTTGAATGACTATTTACAGGATTTGCTGCCTCGTTAAAACCTTGCCAGGAAAACCCAGTGGGATAAAACCTCGACGAAGGAAAAAGAGTACAGCATGCTCCTGAAGGTACCGGTATACCGATCCAATCGATATACCGTGTGTGCGGAAGCGTGTAAAGCAATAGATCTACTATGCCATGATCTTAGTGCACACTTAATGTGTATAAGAACACATATAAACATATATATATACACATCCAATATATATATATATATATATATATAAGGTTCAACGATTACTTACTTTTGTGAAGAAGTGATTCGTTGATGTCGTTGAGGTGGTGTTGAGTCGATTGAACCACCTCAAATGGATCAGCCTCTCGAAGCTCTCCTTGTGAATGACCTCGTCACTCCTTTAGATCGTCCGGATGTGGAAGCCGCACAAATGGCCCGGCCTCTACGTGTTGCACACGAACCCGGATAATGAACACCTTTGATTGCTTGAGAATGGATCTCCAAGATCACCTCTTTTCTCTCTATTTGTGTGGATTTTCGTGGCTGATGCTTGTGTGTGATGAAAATCAGATTTTCATCTATATAAACACACCATTATTCACACCATTACACCTCTTTGTAACCTCCATCTTAATGTGCATAAAGATGCACCATTAACATGCAAAAGAGGTTACAAAGGAGGTGAAAGGTCATGCCACATACACATGCCACTATGCATTGTATGTGGTCCCACTTGCTTGTGTGGCATGCCATGTCACACTATGTGACATGCATCCATGCAAGCCATGCATCACATGCATGGGAATTAAATCCACGTAAATATTGATTCTAAATCAATATATATATCAATCATCGTACATTATCTTCGAGTCCGTGTGTGACCCTGTAGGTATGATTTAATTGATCAATATTATATTGTTCCCAACAATTAATATTATCAAATAATCATTTAACATCCATAGACGACCTTAGGACTTTATCGATTGCACACGTAGGATCGAAGGACATATCCCAACAATCTCCCACTTGGCCTTCAGAGCCAGTGTGCTGCCAACTTCCTGTTGTCACTTTATGTCTAAGTTTGAACTTGAGGCAAGACTCGAGTCATCCTCAATCGGTTCAAACCTTTCTTGGACTTTGAGACAGACTGTAAAACCAGATTTATCACTATGATACGAATCTGGACGTGGCCACGTATTTTCCACAGTCTCGACTCTCCAAGTGGCCGGTAAGACATGTATCCCATTATAAAAATGGAGGACAATCCCATCTTGTCAGTCCAAGCTCTCCCACTTGCTTCCTGATATACCCAATAACAAGTTTTATAACCTCCTTTTACGAAAGGCGTTTACTTGTATCAAAGTACACCATTTCACAATGGAATCACTCTGGACTACTCAGGTCAGAGGAAATTGCTCGACAGTCAATGAAATAGTATTATGACTCGAAATCTTAAATACTATTCCAGTCGGGTCTGTTCGATCATTAGCTCCCAGCTAATATCTATGTAATTGTACTTGATGTCCCACATCACTAGCCCATGAAGCGGCGCTATAGTACACATTACAAACTAGTTCATTGTATTATCGGTTTGTCCGTACTCGATTATACGAACCAGGAACAACTATATGATTTAAGTATATCAGTTCAACCATTGGGACTTCATTATGCGGTAAGTCGACCTCATAACCCAATTGATATCACTTAATCATTTGGACAATTCATATAAATTAAACCATATTTATATGAAGAAACATGTATTATACATATGAGTGAATGTTTACCAAATCTCCAAAAGTATCTAATACAGTAATAGAAATAACAACCCATCTCTAAGATGTCTGATATCTATTGCAGTCGTGAAAGCCTCAAGCTTAAACTGCTGGAGAGGTTTAGAAAGCGGGTTTGCAACCTTACCAAAAGTTGCAACTTTATTATCTCGATGTCTCCACAAAACTATCTCCCAAATAATGTGGAACTTCCTGAGCACCAGTTTTAGACTTGTGGTGCTTCCTAGCTCATAGGCTTGCGCGATAACTCTACTATAAATAGAGAACTATCGGATGGGCTGAGCTAGTTACGCCACCTAGTTCATTCAAGAACTTTCAAATCCTAACTGCCAACATTACTGCATCCAATGCAATACTGTGCTCAGCTTCTGTAGTTTAATCAGCTATATTGCATTGCATGGAACTATTCCAGCAAATATCACCTCTAACCAGACAAAAGATATAACCATATTAAAATCGGAAATTATCTTAGTCTGTTTTGAAGTTAGCATTCAAACATCTTGTTAATATCAACTCTTTTTGTCTTCCAAAGACAACAAAATATTCTTTTGTCCATCTAAGGTACATAAAAATATTCTTGGTCGCAGTCTAACGCGCCTCACCTGGATTTCCTTGAAACTGACTCGTCATGCTCAAAGCATACGATACGTCCGGTCGTGTACATATCATGGCGTACATTATAGACCCTATTGCCGAAGCATAAGGAATGCTTTCCATCCTCTTTTGCTCATCAAGTCCCGTAGGGCCTTGCATCTTGCTAAGAGATGTGCCATGACTCATTGGAATGAGACCCTTTTTGGCGTCTTTCATTCTGAACTTATCAAGTACCTTATCAATATAGGTCACTTGACTAAGTCCAAACATCATTTTCGATCTGTTCCGACAGATCTTGATGCCCAATATGTACTGTGCTTCTCCAAGATCCTTCATTGAAAAACAATTCATAAGCCATTCTTTAATAGAATTAAGCATAGAAACATTGTTTCCAATAAGGAGTATGTCATCGACATACAACACAATTAATACAACGTAACTCCCACTGATCTTCTTGTAAAACAAGACTCTTCCGAGTTCCTCTGAAATCCAAATCCCAGTATGGATTCATTGAACTGAAGATTGCTACTCCGATATGCTTGCTTTATTCCATAAATGGAACTATTAGGCTTGCATACTCTCTCAGCCTGATTAGGATCGATAAAACCCTCTGGTTGTGTCATAAACACATCCTCTTCTAGAATCCCATTCAAGAAGGCGGTTTTAACATCTATTTGCCATATCTCATAATCATAATGAGCTACAATGGCTAAGAGAATCCGAATGGATTTAATCATAGCAACTGGTGAAAAGGTTTCATTATAATCCACCCTGTGAAAAAAAACTTTTTCCACCAACCTTGCTTTGAAAACACTAGGTTTTCCATCCATGTCTGTTTTTATCTTGTAAATTCATTTGCTTCCAATGGCCTAGCCCCTTTAAGCAAACCGACCAAGTTCCAAACTTGATTTTCAGACATAAATTCCATTTCGGATTTCATGGCACCCTGCCATTTCTCGGAATCTGGACTCGTCATAGCTTGGATATAGGACGAAGGTTCATTGCTTTCTAAAAGCATGATTTCATAGTTCTCATTTGTCAGAATACCTAAGTATCTGCCAGGTTGAGTTCTAATCCTTCCGGACCTTCGAGGGTTAGGTGTGGTTTCCAAAACCACTGGAGTACTTTCGACCAAGTCTTGAGTCTCCATCTCAGTTTGTTCTTCTTGAACCTCGTTCAAGTCTTCTTGAACTTCGTTCAATTCAACTGAGCTCCCACTTACTTTCTTGGAAAGATATTCCTTTTCAAGAAATACACCATCTCGAGCAACAAAGACTTTGTTCTCGGATTGGTTATAAAAGTGGTACCCTCGTGTTTCTTTTGGATAACCAACAACGAAACATTTATCCGATTTGGGTTCAAGCTTTGTTGAGATATTTCTCTTCACATAAGCTTCACATCCCCAAACCTTGATATAAGACAAGTTAGGGACCTTCCCTTTCCATACTTCGTATGGTGTCTTATCAACAGCTTTTGACGGTGTCCTATTCAGTGTAAAAGTTGAAGTCTAGAATTATGTGTTCCCAAAAGAGACCAGTAGTTCATTTAGACCTCTCATCGAATGGTCGAACTATATCTAATATAGTTTGTTTTCTCGAAACATAACCTTCATGTGCTTGTGAACTGATAGGTTCCACATACATCAGTATGGATCATCCCTAATAAATCACTTACATGTTCTCCTTTCTCCAAGAAAGATGACATTGTTATCTTGTCCATCACACATCATCCACATGTATCAAATGACTCCAAGTCAAATGAATCTAGAATGCATTCTAAAAGAAGATTCGTTACATATTTAGATGTTGATTTGACCTAATCAACAATGTTATAGTTATGTCTCATTGAGACTTATTCGATTCGGCCGTTAATGTTATATATGATTTTTCAAGTTTAAAGTATACATAAACAATATAATAAACGTACCAAAACAAAGAATAATTCACAATTAAAATAGTTACCAAACTATTTAATAGTGAAAAACTAATCCATCAGTATCCAATACTGAACCAATATTCATTGTTTATTGAAGGTACGAAATTACATAGTTATAATACTAAAACAAGGCCCTAAGGCAAAACAACATCATATGATCATGCGGCTAATGCAGCGACATTCGCTTCATTTCTCGCCCGTAGATCGACATCTCTACTCACCAAACTTACACTTCTATGTAGTTCCTCCACATACAAATGTGAGAACCACATTTGGCATCCAATACCCAAGAAGTAGAATTTGTGAAGTTTAATGTCTATAACATTAATACCTGAAGATGAAGCAACCCCGTTCTTCACATCTTCATTGAACTTTGGGCAAATTCAATTATTCCCAATAATTGAGTTTCATTCAAATTTCCCATTCAAAATTATCTCAATGTCAAAACGTGATAAATCGTAAGTGAAAAATCGAAGTTTTCTAACCAGCGATATTATCATGCAATTGAAGCCCTATCTCTCATAAAATATGAGGGAGCCAACCAGACAATCGATTCACGCCATCCAATGGCTCGAAATTCTCTAATTTGTGTCATTGATGAACTTAAGTGTTTTGGATTAAATCACTCCTTGAGGTGAAAATAATCATAACCTTATAATCCATCAAATGAAAGACAAATTAGGCATTTGTTTTGAAATTGAATAAAATATGAACTTTTATATGTTTGCAAGTAGTGTCCAACACTTTTGCAGTAAACGCATTGAGATTCCTTAGGAACCCTAGTAGCCTTCTTGCCCATGCTCTTTTGACTACCCAATCCCATATCATAAGAATTTCCCTCTTAGGGTCCTTTTCTATCGCCGGCTCAACAGCCTTGAGCATCCCGTGGAGCTCACGAAGCGATTTCTTCAAACCATTTATATGGAAAATTTAGCCTAAAGGCATTATAACCATAATGAGATTGAAGTATGAAACCGGTTGCCAAATAATCATCATAGGAAAAATCTAGGCGGTCACTTGAAACAAATAATCCAATCATTTGTTGTTCATGTGATACCATAGATTTCCATTTTTCCAGCCTAGCTGAAGCGATGACCCTGGTCATACCGAACCGCTCAATCTTAGCATATTCCCCGAACATGCTATTGAGTTGTTCAATGATATCTTAGGATGTGGTTATCTAACACATTTTCATTGTCTTCGTATTTGAGGACCATCCTCAAATTACGTTGTGAATCAAGAAAATTTATGTTGTTCAATTTTTCATAATCAAGAATTGAACCAAACTTGAATCGAGTTGAAATTAACATGATAAAATACAAAAGAAAGATAAATAAAGTATGTAAACATTCACAAAGCGGTAAACAAATAAGGTTGTCTAACAAGCTACTTATTTATTTCATTTTGTTCAATCGATATCTAATATCTTTGTTCCCTTGAACAAAACAATCTCAAGACCCTCATCTTGCAAATTCTTAAGCCGACTGAGTCCGCACTTAAGAAGTCTAAGATAGGTAGACATCCCATGTCAATGACATCTAATGTCACTCTCGGTCGATGAGAGTCCCATTCTCATCTCATGTCTCGATAGCCACGCCTGCAGTGGATCTATCGATGAGAAAACCAAACTCACGTGTAAGGGTCTAACCTTTACTCCCACTTATCCCAAGATAACAAGTAGTACCCCGCTGAGGCGGACCTACCAACTTATGATCGAGGGCTTCATGAGTGTGATGTTTTTGGACAAGACATTATACTCATTATTTTGGGAACTTGCATGCATAGGTGTTTATATGTAAGTTGAACATTTATAACATAAAACATCCTATAACTAGCAAAGCAATTAAATACGTAATCGAAAGGCCCCTAGAACCTCACAACTCTCAAACGAAAAGATTAAAAGCAACAAAATAGGCCTTGAACATCTTCTGGACTGGCCCGCGCCCGCCGTTTCAGTTCCGCACCCGCCGATTTAGGTCAACCTTAGTCCATACCCCAAAAACCACGAACGGCGCCCGCCGTTTCACAAACGGCGGTCGCCGAACACCACTGGCGGTCGCCGTTTCCAAAACGGCGCCCGCCAAAAGGGTACAAAACAGGCTGACCAAAAAACAGCCTTTCGGCGGTCGTCGTTTTCAAAACGGCGCCCGCCGAATCCATTCGGCGCCCGCCGGAGCACAAACGGCGCCCGCCGTTTTGCTCCAGCAGCCCGGTTTTCGCCCGTTTCGCTTCATTTTGCTTCGTTTCTTCTCGTTTTCGCCGGAGAGCCGAGATCCACCATCGAACCATGGACCAAGTCCATCGCTTACAAGTTTGAACAATACATATTGAAATAGAAAACCTATCTATTACAAATGATACCAAGGGACGCAGCCCTCCAAAACTATGGCCAATCGTACGTAAAAAACGACAATTTCATTCACCCGACCACTAACGGTGGACGGCCTTACATCTAATCACATAATCACAATTAAACAAATAATCCAATTATGTTGATTTAACCTTCGTGTCCAACACAAAAGTGTGCACGAGCCCTAGGCTCTGATACCAATTGAAGGTACCGGTATACCGATCCAATCGATATACCGTGTGTGCGGAAGCGTGTAAAGCAATAGATCTACTATGCCATGATCTTAGTGCACACTTAATGTGTATAAGAACACATATAAACATATATATATACACATCCAATATATATATATATATATATATATATATATATATATATATATATATATATATATATATAAGGTTCAACGATTACTTACTTTTGTGACGAAGTGATTCGTTGATGTCGTTGAGGTGGTGTTGAGTCGATTGAACCACCTCAAATGGATCAGCCTCTCGAAGCTCTCCTTGTGAATGACCTCGTCACTCCTTTAGATCGTCCGGATGTGGAAGCCGCACAAATGGCCCGGCCTCTACGTGTTGCACACGAACCCGGATAATGAACACCTTTGATTGCTTGAGAATGGATCTCCAAGATCACCTCTTTTCTCTCTATTTGTGTGGATTTTCGTGGCTGATGCTTGTGTGTGATGAAAATCAGATTTTCATCTATATAAACACACCATTATTCACACCATTACACCTCTTTGTAACCTCCATCTTAATGTGCATAAAGATGCACCATTAACATGCAAAAGAGGTTACAAAGGAGGTGAAAGGTCATGCCACATACACATGCCACTATGCATTGTATGTGGTCCCACTTGCTTGTGTGGCATGCCATGTCACACTATGTGACATGCATCCATGCAAGCCATGCATCACATGCATGGGAATTAAATCCACGTAAATATTGATTCTAAATCAATATATATATCAATCATCGTACATTATCTTCGAGTCCGTGTGTGACCCTGTAGGTATGATTTAATTGATCAATATTATATTGTTCCCAACAATTAATATTATCAAATAATCATTTAACATCCATAGACGACCTTAGGACTTTATCGATTGCACACGTAGGATCGAAGGACATATCCCAACAGCTCCCCCTGATTGTAATCACCGAAGATCTTTGATTTCTTTAACGTAGTTATTGGTGATCAACCAGTCTCATTAAAACCTGTAACTAATAAAACCATATAGGAAAAACTTAGTTATTCAAATATAAATTTTGGTCTTCAGGACACAACCTTCGAATTGTCGAGTTTCACATTCATTTGTATTATTGTATATTTTTCGTTCTTCAGGGACATGCCTTTACCAGACATCTATATTGACTAGAGCATTCGCAATTGCTATAACCGGCCGGTAACTCTTCTGGAGTATTTTATATGCGTCTAGTGTTCAATATACATTTCTTGACAAATGAATAATGTGAACTTCAGTTCACAATCATTTAGAAGATTATATTTTTCTTTTGAACTTCAGGTTCAATATCTCAGTTTATTTCGAAAACAAACTCATATCGAGTGATGTACATGCCTCGTTAAAAACCTCGTTATAAAACCCTGTAGGAAAAAATACTCGAGGAAAAGAGTACATTACATTCACATTTATATTGTGGTGATTGTCTCGTTAAAAACCTTTAACTAAGAAAACCCTGTGGGAAAAACTTAATAGAGGGAAAAAGAGTACAATCACTGGTCTTCGGGACCAATCACTGGTCTTCGGGACCTTATATTCAATATCATTTTTGTCCATAATGAAATATGTAATATGATATTGTATATGTTCTGATTTTCATTTCCTTTCCTTTCATTTAAGGAATCTTAAAATCCATCAAGGATTTTCATGTATGTATATCTTCCTAATGACTTTTACGTAGTCAAATCATACATTCGTGCATATCTATATTTATCGTTTTTGCTGCCAGAAGTATAAGGTAGCGGAACTTAATGTCATCCTTAAAAATATCGAGTTTCTGCGAAAAACTCTTGAGCAACTAATCTCGCTTTTATATCTCACCACACAATTATTCGTTTTCGTACGAACACCTACGTATATCCTTCTGGGATAATATTTTTATCCAGCGAGTAATGCTCAGCCTCAATTGCTCATTTCTATTTTCTTGAGTGCCGGCACACTATTATTGATTTAAGTTTTGGATCCAAATTTTCTAGAGCAACTCTAGAGGCAAATATGTTGTTGACGACTTTTTCCATGTTAATGACAATTCATTCTATCAACCAAATCTTTCATCATTTCCCAAAATATTTAATTTGGTTGTTCCGCAATCCCACAATTTTCTCTTATCATGTGCATATGCTTTTTCAATGGGATTTCCATCTAACTCTCTTCATGAGATTTTGAGGGTGACTTAATTTCTTTGTTTTTCCGCGGATTTATTTTATATCTTGAGATCGATCTACTACGCTTCAGGCGTATATTAGAATCAACATTTGAGTTGATCTCTTTGGTATTTGAACTCTTATAGTTCATTTATCACAAATATATGTGATTTTGTCACACCTTCATTAATTTGGCAGATTACTTGCTGAATATTGCAAGTCACTTATTTTCATGAACTTCGGGTTCAATTGATTGGTGCGTAGATCTAAAATTGAAGATCGTTTTCATTCAATGAAATTTCTCGGCATTTATATCTTTTATATTCTTATCTCCCCCTAATGCCGGGAAATAACTTTCCTTAAATATGCAAACCATCGTAATTGCTATAAACCGATCTTCTGGATCGTGATCTTCTGGATCGTGGGCTCGAGATATTATGCCGTTCATAAAAAATACACTTTAGTGGTGATATGAATATAAGTTGCATATTTCAAATTAATTCGCAGATGGGAAATGTTTGATTCATTTCCACGCACAATCATGATATGCATCATCTTCATGTTTAAGTACATTTGTAGTACTTGTAGGGATAATTAGTAAAACTCTTCCGGAGCCCACTCTTAATATTTCATAATTTGCATAACAATATGTTTATCAATTATCCTTCGGGGATACATTATCTTTACCAATGATCATTTGGGGACCAAAATAAATCTCAAAATATAATTTTCTCAGAAAATTACATTTAATCGTAATCGACTTTTTCGATATTCCATGAATACCCACATAATAAGATACATTTGTTCTCAATTTTCAAAAGATATCATTCAGGGATGATTCATATGTAATCATTGTTTCAACGAGAACAATTGAATTTGGCTTTTCACTTAGAATATCATGATGTAACTTTATTAAAAACATCTAATGTTTAAACTTTGCTTCTTCGGGAGCAATTTGTAAAAATATTCTTTCAAGAATATTTTGTATTATATCAATATTGATTTACAATATTTAAAGTTTTATTGCTATACCATAAGCAATTTGATTTGATAATTCTGCGGAAATATCATATCAGAATATTCTTTAGGAACATTTAAAACTTATTGCTACTACAGCTAATACGGGTGCAATTAAATTTCACATTTTCAAACTTATTGCTACTACGGGAGCAATTTAATTTGATATTTATCGAATAATATCAAATCATGATGTTCTTCCAGAACGATCAATATAATATTTAAATCGGAGTATATGTTCTTCAGGAACATTTAATTTAATTTGATATATTAAAAATAATTGATTTGATAATACTTCAGGAATATCAAATTTTCATGGGGATTCAAACTCATGTGACTATCCCAATATTCAAGCAAATAACCATTAGACTATTCAACAAGGTTTAAATTATCTTTTCCTAAAGTTTCACCAACTTTGGATTTTAGAAAGTATACCTCAATTGATTCATGGATCGAGTTCGCACATATATGACTTGACCACGAAAGAACTCGCACGATGTTCTTCAGGAACATTTAATTTTGATATTTCGTCAGGAATATCATATCATGTTCTTCAGGAACATTAAAAACTTTAATTGATTTACTAGACATAATTAATTTGATATTACTTCAGGATATCATATAATAACGTTCTTCAGGAACATTAAAATTTTAATTGCTTTGAATTCGGATCTCGGATGTAGAACTTCGATGGAGAACGCGTTTGAGCTTTCGTGCTGATAACGTGTTATAAACTCAAAAGGAATTGAGAGAGAATAATAGAGTAGAAAGAGATACAATATGAGAGGAGAATAGAATTGTTATGAATTGTTGTATTCATTCATATGGGGAGACCCCTTTATATAGGATACAAAGTAGGGTTTCTGTCTTGTTCACCAAGAAAGGGTAAACTAGTCATTCACTAATTAATAATATTCATAACAAAATGAAAGTTTTTTTTTCAAAAAAAAGTAAGAAGTAACAAGCTTTTTTTAAAATCAACAAGCTTTTTTTAAAAATCTTTATTTAAAAAAAAAAGGAAGAAAAACTATGACTTTGGAAGAAATCTTTAAAATCTTTATTTAAAAACTTTCACTTCTACTACTTGTTCTTTGTTCTTGGAAGAAATCACAAAAAATTCCAACATAAAGGAGGATTTAAGTACAAAAAATATCAACTTCCATTAAAAATCGTAAATGATCTAGGATTTTATAACTCTACCTTTAGATGATGATTTCCACATAAGATAAATTAATTTGTCTAAAAGTGTCTGTTACAACTATTAAGCTTTGTTTCTAACTTGTATGAGTAACAAAATAAAAAGAAAACCCTAAACCATATTCCTGTACAATGATTTGATTATATGTGAATAAAGAAGAAACACTTACCATCGAAATGGTAAAACTCATAGAGGCTGTCAATCGAATGAGTTGTCGTCAATTTTAACAAAGGTTGTTCAGAGATATTCTGCTGTAGATAATATAATGTGATTTATCATTAGAAGGAGGTGTACTTAGTATAGAAATAGAATAGATATATGAGTAATATAGACATTTTACATATGCATAAAAAAGAAGAAAAAAAATGATCCTAAAGTAAAAATAGAAGTGTAAATAGTTTGGTATTTAATTTAGAGCAACCTCAATAATTTTGTTAAAATGGCAAGGGTCATCTTCTATTTTGCCAAAAAATAGCAAATGTCAATTGCCATTTCCTAAATCTTACTCTAATTGTTTAAATATCGCAAATGTCATTTTAATAAATTAAATAATAATATATTACTTTTTGGTATATAATTATATCAACTTTATTATTAAAAAAATGTTATTGAATTTTGAGTGGTTGAAATGAGAGTTTGTGATGACATAACACAAAAGACCATTGACGTTGATTTTTTTGATTTTTTGCAAAGAAATGACAATAATCGTTGTTATTTACAGTGTTCTAAAAATCGGGCCTAGGCGGGGCCTAGGCGCTAGGCGAAGGTAAACCGTCCCGATTTTCCATCTTAGGCGGCCAGGCGGGAATTAATCGAGTCTAGGCAGCCTAGGCGGGGATTAATCGAGCCTAGACGATTTTCAATAAAAAAATTAAAAAATGTTTTTTTCGTCTCGTTGCGAATTTAATGTTTTTATTGGCTACAAAAGTTTAAAAAATGATATTTTCTTGTGTTAGAGAGCTTAAAAAATAATATTTTATATGATTTGTGAAATACGATTGAAAATTTGTGTAATATTTTAACTTTATTGAATATATAAACAAATATGATATAACTAATTATTATAATTAAAGTAAAAAAATTGTTATTTTTTCAAAAAATATATATATAAATTATTTTTGAAATATAATATTAATTAATTAAATATAAAAATATAAAACGATTAATTCTCGCCTAGTCCTCGATTAATCTTTTTAGGCTCTAGCGCCTTTTAGAACCTTGTTATTTAACAACTATTAGGGTTGCCCTTATCTTTCAAAAGCTTAAACCAAATGACAATACACCTTGTTTAGTCCAAATTGTTAATCTGCAGCCCTTTTACTTTTAGCCTTTAGCCCAATTAAGAGTGGAGTACTATGTAAAATAGAATTTCCATTATTATTTCAATATTATTTATTTTGTAAATACCTACTTTTCCTTGTGAAACCCCAAACACTTTTCTGCAAGCAGACGTCCTTTGGGAAAGCAAATTATGCAACCACCAAAGTCCAAACGTCATTTAGCATCACATCAGTCTGTACAACATTGATTAAGCAAGAGCCCTCTCTAATAATTCACTCTTTCTCTCACCAAAAGCAAGTAAATTCATTTTCTTTCTCCATTGTTTTCTCTCTTTGCCTATATATCTCTACAACACATAGCGTTTGACAGCCTCAGCCGACCCACCGCTCTCCTACGTCACTGACTACCATCACGCCGCGCCGGAGATCGACTACCCTGCGTCAAACCGCCCGCTGCCTCCGCTGTCGCCGCGCTTCCCTGGCCGTGAACTCGCCACATCCATTCTACCTGTAGTGAACAACTGCTGGATATTACCTGACAGCTTCCGTGGAAAGACAAAGATCTATGACGGTGGTCGATATTCACTCCGCCGCTCGCTCTTCCTCACTCGGTATGTTTAGAAGTAATTTATGAGATTGATGGTTAGGGTTATGGAATTGCTCGACGCGAATCTTTGATAGAAAATAAGCTCTACAACATGATGAACATCGAGAGGTATATTGGTTTGAACAAGGAGAGAAGATCGAACGAGATAATTAGTGTGATATATAGCCGCGGATTCGTGGTGTCGATTCATATCTATAGATTTTTTTAATCTATTGTTATGCTTAAATTAAAAAAAAAAAATGAACAATGATATATTAGGAACAACATTAAGTAGGAAATAACATTAATTAAATTAAGAATGCAACACATATTACACAATTTCCTTATTAATGTAAGATATTTATAAAGATTTAATGTAGACTTTATAAAGTTTATAAATAAAGAATGGTGACAATGCAATTAATAAATATATTTAATTTTTTTAGTAGAATAAGTTATACCAACGTAAACCATATTATCTAGCCATTGAATACAAGCCATGCATCATTAGATAAATTAAGGTTAATTTTTTCAGACTACAGATTAAAATTAATTTTTATTTGAAAAATCACCATTAGATAATTTGCTCGATAATTTGCTTGATTATATGTAAATATGTTCAATACTACTAGTATATATTTGAGCAAGATTAAATGAGTAAATTTTATAATTAATTAAGGAGTAAAAAATATAATTTTTAAGGTGAAAATTAAATAACTGTAATTAGTAAAATTTTAAAAATATTTTTTTTGTTAGACATATTTCATATTATCTTTTTTGTCCAATCAAAGAAAACTTGCACTAATTACTCCTTTATATTTACAATAGCAGTACTAGTAATTTAATCGACTTTGCCATTTGATGGAAATAATAAATTAATTTAAATGTTGTGCAGTGCAGTCGATTTGATGTAAAGAGACTTTTGGAGACAGCGTTTGGTGTTTCCCAAGACTCCACTTTTTAGACGTTCCCTCTCTTTTTTCCCGAGTGTACTTCATAACCAAAACAAATCACACTCAAAACTTTATTTCACTCTCTTCTTTCTAACTTTCTTTCCCACACCTAACACAACAACACAAACAATACCGACTACCGAGTATCTCTTTTACATAAAAGACAAACAACAATTACAAGAACAACAATCACTCGCCGTTCAGAACCCTGCAGCCCGTGTTCGAGTTAAAACTGCTGTCGGAAAACCCTGAACCAGCCACAGTTGCCGAAGCCCTTGGCTCGACTGCCCCCCACCGTCGCTGGGCCCCACACCACTTCCGCCCTCGACCGTACGTATACCGCCTAGATCCAGTGTACGGACGCCTCCGCTGCCGGTAATCGGGACCGCCGTCTGTTGAGGAACTCGCCGTCACAGTCTGAAACCGAGAAGTTCTTGCTGGAGTCGCAGCTAGCCTTGGCCGCCGCCGCCAATGTGTACCGTCTCTCTCATGGATCTCAATCTCTCTCCCGCGGTTATCTGTTTTCTCTGTAAGTGAATAAGGTAGGGCTTTTGATCCCTCCCACTACCGCTTAATATATCTTTCACCCTTTTGATCCAGTGGCCTATATATAGGCCAGTCTTGCTATTAACTAATGAATATTAATGCGACTTATCCTTTTCTCATCTTTGCATCAACTTTGCATGTGTTCATAACACTCCCGGCTTTGAAAGACAAGTGTTCTGAAAAGATGGGTACTAGACTAGTATTTGTTCTGTTACCCATTCCTTACATCTCTAAAATAAATTTATTAGATAAGTTGGTGGATAGTTATTTTCTCACTTGTGAGATATCAACTTGCACAAATTATTAAGAATGAATTATTTATAACTAAAAATTAAACTATATGAATTCTCTTACATAAATTTGTAATGTATTCTTTGTGACAATTCAGTCACATGCATGTTAATTAAAAATAAATTACATGATTAATTGATATGCATTCTTGATAATTATATGTTTAGATTAAATATTGTGATGTAGATTGAATTTAAAAGACATGTTTAATTGTTGATTAAATATGATGTTACTCGTGCTAGGCGATTAGAAACATGTAAATATGGTACTACATTTTATGTGCTTGTACATTAATGTGGGAATATACTTGCATCCTTTTCTGCAAATTATTTATGTGATTTTTTAGTTACTATCACACCCTCTATCACAGACGTATGTGAAGAGGGTGTATGGCAAAATTTTTAAGACAACTAGTTTTGTTAATTTTTGGGACTTTTTTCAAGAGTAAAGGTATTTTATAAAAAATAAAAATTATATACTAATTTCACTAATTAATATTTAACTTATATATATAAAAAAATAAAATAAAATTTGTAGCTCCAATTCATCCTAGGTACTAGATGCGAGCATCCCAACACGCCTTCTGCGTCCGGCCAAGCCAACCTCGAGTCATTCAAGTTGTAGCGGTTCTACCCCCGACTAGACGCATCCCGACTTCTCACTTAGTTCGGGTGTCGCTCCGGTTCATCTGAACCAAGTCCGAGAACTCGAATTCTCGGATCCTAATATCCGTTAACAAGGTACTATATGTTAATCTCTCTTATTTAATTGCGATTATTTTGTAAACATGAGTATGTGATCATGTGTGTTATTTGATTGATGGCTTTATAAATTGTGACTTACATGATTAATTGATTATGTATGTTAAATTTATGTTTAAATTTTAATCAAATATGATCATTATATATTGAGTTATTGGAAGCAATCAGGTACGCATACATGTTTAATTGTGATTCATTAAGTTTTATGCATTTGTACTTCAATGTGATTATATTATATTCCTTTGCCCAAAATTTTTATTTGAATTTCAACTATTTAATTGAATTTATCATTCACATTATAATAATTAAATGATTAGTAGTGGTGCAATTTGATTGTATTTATTTCTTAGAATTATTTAAAAGAACATAATTGTTAGATGTTAAATATAAATTAGGGGTTTGGGGTTTGGGGTTTAGGGTTTAGGGTTTAGGGTTTAGGGTTTGGGGTTTGGGGTTTGGGGTTTGGGGTATTGGGGTATTGGGGGGTGGGGGGTTTGGGGTTTGGGGTTTGGGGGGTGGGGGGTTTGGGGTTTGGGGTTTGGGGTTTGAAACAGAACAATTTACTTATGAGTTGGATATCCTCGCAACCCAATCACAATCAAGAAACAATTTTTTTTTTTTTTTTTGTGTTAGATGACTTAAATGAATCAAATTTAAAAAGGTTGACTATATGGTGTACAACAGTACCATAGCAAGCTAACGACTAAATAATCTAGGGTTAAATAGTCCTATCTTGAGAAGATGACTTGCACATAAGATTTTGCCTAAAAGATATTTTACCCATATCATATTGGGGTCCTTCATAACATAATTATTTTTCTAACATAAGCTTTATTTCCTAATTAGGATTCAATTATATACAATATAAGATGATCAGAGGAATATATTTTTTACATAAGTAGCTTGACACTTTGAAAAGAGAGCAAAGTTAATTAAATTTCATACACGGAACTCATGCTCATAATGAAGGTGAAAAAAGCAACTTGTTGTGTATTTACCGTTCAAATCACAATAAAAATAAAACGAGAGATTGAACGTACATAAACAAGTCAACACGAAATGAGAAGGATCAAAGTATAATATCCATCCCCAACTCAATCATTTTTATAATAAAAAAAGAAGGTAAATTCTATAGACACATTTGATGAAGGTGAAGAACATAAAGGATAACTTTTCCCAAATTTTTTCAAGAAAGCAGCTGCATACAATCTTCTTTATATATTGCTAGTGTAGCACTAAAACCGAGTCACATATAATTGTGGTCCGTACAAGCCAGCTGGAAAGCACTACACCAATGGAAAAAATCATAGTTCTTTTGAAAATCAAGAAACATTATAAGAAAAATAAAAGTAACATTAATTTTTTATTAAAACAGCTAATGAAAGTTCAAACAAGAGTTTTGAGAAAAATTAGTTTTTTTTATCAAATAACACTTAAAAATTGAAAAAACAACTTTGAAAAGTTTTTAGAAAAAATATTCTTTTGAAACTCTTTTTGACAAATTAAAAAAGAGAAATTAGATATGTTTAAAAACCTTATTTTTTCAAAGAACACTTAAAATTGAAATTAATTCAAGAAATTTAAAAAAATAATCTTTTGAAACTGTTTTATTTCAACATAAAAAGGAGAAATAGATACTGTATGTTTAAAAACTCAGCCTCGACTTATAAATCATTTTTATAAAAAGAAAACTTGTTTTATAAAATAAGAATACTTTAAAATTTGAAAATTCAGAATCAGTTTAAACAAAAATAGAGAATAATACTAATTATTTTTACTAAACCAACTAAAGGAAGTTCAAACAAGAGTTATAAGAAAAATGATTTTTTTTTTCAAATAACACTTAAGAATCGTCGGAAATCTAAAATAAAAAATACTATTTTGAAACCCATTTATGTCAAATTAAAAAGAGTAAGCTAGATATGTTTAAAAATCTTATTTTTTCAAAGAACAATTAAAATTTGAAATAAAATTAAGTTTGAAAAGAACAAGCTTTTAAAATTGTTTTTATATCAATTTGAAATCAATTTAAGTTTGAAAAAAACAATCTTTTGAATCTGTTTTTATATCAAAAAAAAAAGATAAATATATATGTTTAAAAATTCAGCCTTGACTTAGAAATCATTTTTATAAAAAAAAAAGAACTTTTCAAAAATTAGAATATTTTAATATTTGAAATCAATTTAAGAAATTTTCAAAAATCAGTCAATTTGAAAACCCAGAATCATTTATAAAAAAAATAGAGCTAACACTATTTTTTGAAATTTAAGAAGTTTAAAAAAAAATACTCTTTTGAAATTCTTTTATGTCAAATTTAAAAAAAGACTTGATATGTTTAAAAACCTTTATTTTTCAAAGAACACTTAAAATTTTAAACAATTTTTGAAGTTTTAAAATATACTTTTTTGAAATTGTTTTATGTCAACATAAAAAGAAGAAATAGATATGTTTAAAAACTTAGACTCGACTTATAAATCATATCTATAAAAGGAAGGCATTTTGTCAAAAATTAGAACACTTTAAAAATTGGAAATCAACTTAAATAGTTTTCAAGAATCACACAATAATTTTGAACTCCCAAAAACATTTTAAAACAAATAGAGAATAACACAAACAAGTTAAGGAAAGTTCAAAGTTCAAACAAATCTTTTAAGAAAAATAAGTTTGTTTTCTCAAATAACACTTAAAAATTGCAATAACACTTAGGGTTTAGGGTTTAGGGTTTAGGGTTTAGGGTTTAGGGTTTAGGGTTTAGGGTTTAGGGTTTTAGGGTTTTAGGGTTTTAGGGTTTTAGGGTTTAGGGTTTAGGGTTTAGGGTTTAGGGTTTAGGGTTTAGGGTTTAGGGTTTAGGGTTTAGGGTTTAGGGTTTTAGGGTTTTAGGGTTTTAGGGTTTTAGGGTTTTAGGGTTTTAGGGTTTTAGGGTTTTAGGGTTTTAGGGTTTAGGGTTTAGGGTTTAGGGTTTAGGGTTTAGGGTTTAGGGTTTAGGGTTTAGGGTTTAGGGTTTAGGGTTTAGGGTTTAGGGTTTAGGGTTTAGGGTTTAGGGTTTAGGGTTTAGGGTTAGGGTTTTAGGGTTTTAGGGTTTTAGGGTTTTAGGGTTTTAGGGTTTTAGGTTTTTAGGTTTTAGGTTTTAGGTTTTAGGTTTTAGGTTTTAGGTTTAGGGGTTTAGGGTTTAGGGGTTTAGGGTTTAGGGTTTAGGGTTTAGGGTTTTAGGGTTTTAGGGTTTTAGGGTTTGGGGTTTGGGGTTTGGGGTTTGGGGTTTGGGGTTTTGGGGTTTTGGGGTTTTGGGGTTTTGGGGTTTTGGGGTTTAGGTTTTGGGGTTTTGGGTTTAGGGTTTAGGTTTTAGGGTTTAGGGTTTAGGGTTTAGGGTTTAGGGTTCAGGGTTCAGGGTTCAGCCTTGACTTAGAAATCATTTTTATAAAAAAAAAAGAACTTTTCAAAAATTAGAATATTTTAATATTTGAAATCAATTTAAGAAATTTTCAAAAATCAGTCAATTTGAAAACCCAGAATCATTTATAAAAAAAATAGAGCTAACACTATTTTTTGAAATTTAAGAAGTTTAAAAAAAATACTCTTTTGAAATTTTTTTATGTCAAATTTAAAAAAAGACTTGATATGTTTAAAAACCTTTATTTTTCAAAGAACACTTAAAATTTTAAACAATTTTTGAAGTTTTAAAATATACTTTTTTGAAATTGTTTTATGTCAACATAAAAAGAAGAAATAGATATGTTTAAAAACTTAGACTCGACTTATAAATCATATCTATAAAAGGAAGGCATTTTGTCAAAAGTTAGAACACTTTAAAAATTGGAAATCAACTTAAATAGTTTTCAAGAATCACACAATAATTTTGAACTCCCAAAAACATTTTAAAACAAATAGAGAATTACACAAACAAGTTAAGGAAAGTTCAAAGTTCAAACAAATCTTTTAAGAAAAATAAGTTTGTTTTCTCAAATAACACTTAAAAATTGCAATAACACTTAGGGTTTAGGGTTTAGGGTTTAGGGTTCAGGGTTCAGGGTTCAGGGTTCAGGGTTCAGGGTTCAGGGTTCAGGGTTCAGGGTACAGGGTACAGGGTATCAGGGTATCAGGGTATCAGGGTATCAGGGGTATCAGGGTATAGGGTATTAGGGTATTAGGGTATTAGGGTATTAGGGTATTAGGGTATTAGGGTTCGGGGTTCGGGGTTCGGGGTTCGGGGTTCGGGGTTCGGGGTTCGGGGTTCGGGGTTCGGGGTATTCGGGGTACGGGGTATTCGGGGTACGGGGTATTAGGGGTACGGGGTATTAGGGGTACGGGGTATTAGGGTATTAGGGTATTAGGGTATTAGGGTATTAGGGTATTAGGGTTTAGGGTTTAGGGTTTAGGGTTTAGGGTTTAGGGTTTGGGGTTTGGGGTTTGGGGTTTAGGGTTTAGGGTTTAGGGTTTAGGGTTTGGGGTTTAGGGTTTAGGGTTTAGGGTTTAGGGTTTTAGGGTTTAGGGTTTAGGGTTTAGGGTTTAGGGTTTGGGGTTTAGGGTTTAGGGTTTAGGTTTTGGGGTTTAGGGTTTAGGGTTTAGGGTTTAGGGTTTAGGGTTTAGGGTTTAGGGTTTAGGGTTTAGGGTTTAGGGTTTAGGGTTTAGGGTTTAGGGTTTAGGGTTTAGGGTTTAGGGTTTAGGGTTTAGGGTTTAGGGTTTAGGGTTTAGGGTTTAGGGTTTAGGGTTTAGGGTTTAGGGTTTAGGGTTTAGGGTTTAGGGTTTAGGGTTTAGGGTTTAGGGTTTAGGGTTTAGGGTTTAGGGTTTAGGGTTTAGGGTTTAGGGTTTAGGGTTTAGGGTTTAGGGTTTAGGGTTTAGGGTTTAGGGTTTAGGGTTTAGGGTTTAGGGTTTAGGGTTTAGGGTTTAGGGTTTAGGGTTTAGGGTTTAGGGTTTAGGGTTTAGGGTTTAGGGTTTAGGGTTTAGGGTTTAGGGTTTAGGGTTTAGGGTTTAGGGTTTAGGGTTTAGGGTTTAGGGTTTAGGGTTTAGGGTTTAGGGTTTAGGGTTTAGGGTTTAGGGTTTAGGGTTTAGGGTTTAGGGTTTAGGGTTTAGGGTTTAGGGTTTAGGGTTTAGGGTTTAGGGTTTAGGGTTTAGGGTTTAGGGTTTAGGGTTTAGGGTTTAGGGTTTAGGGTTTAGGGTTTAGGGTTTAGGGTTTAGGGTTTAGGGTTTAGGGTTTAGGGTTTAGGGTTTAGGGTTTAGGGTTTAGGGTTTAGGGTTTAGGGTTTAGGGTTTAGGGTTTAGGGTTTAGGGTTTAGGGTTTAGGGTTTAGGGTTTAGGGTTTAGGGTTTAGGGTTTAGGGTTTAGGGTTTAGGGTTTAGGGTTTAGGGTTTAGGGTTTAGGGTTTAGGGTTTAGGGTTTAGGGTTTAGGGTTTAGGGTTTAGGGTTTAGGGTTTAGGGTTTAGGGTTTAGGGTTTAGGGTTTAGGGTTTAGGGTTTAGGGTTTAGGGTTTAGGGTTTAGGGTTTAGGGTTTAGGGTTTAGGGTTTAGGGTTTAGGGTTTAGGGTTTAGGGTTTAGGGTTTAGGGTTTAGGGTTTAGGGTTTAGGGTTTAGGGTTTAGGGTTTAGGGTTTAGGGTTTAGGGTTTAGGGTTTAGGGTTTAGGGTTTAGGGTTTAGGGTTTAGGGTTTAGGGTTTAGGGTTTAGGGTTTAGGGTTTAGGGTTTAGGGTTTAGGGTTTAGGGTTTAGGGTTTAGGGTTTAGGGTTTAGGGTTTAGGGTTTAGGGTTTAGGGTTTAGGGTTTAGGGTTTAGGGTTTAGGGTTTAGGGTTTAGGGTTTAGGGTTTAGGGTTTAGGGTTTAGGGTTTAGGGTTTAGGGTTTAGGGTTTAGGGTTTAGGGTTTAGGGTTTAGGGTTTAGGGTTTAGGGTTTAGGGTTTAGGGTTTAGGGTTTAGGGTTTAGGGTTTAGGGTTTAGGGTTTAGGGTTTAGGGTTTAGGGTTTAGGGTTTAGGGTTTAGGGTTTAGGGTTTAGGGTTTAGGGTTTAGGGTTTAGGGTTTAGGGTTTAGGGTTTAGGGTTTAGGGTTTAGGGTTTAGGGTTTAGGGTTTAGGGTTTAGGGTTTAGGGTTTAGGGTTTAGGGTTTAGGGTTTAGGGTTTAGGGTTTAGGGTTTAGGGTTTAGGGTTTAGGGTTTAGGGTTTAGGGTTTAGGGTTTAGGGTTTAGGGTTTAGGGTTTAGGGTTTAGGGTTTAGGGTTTAGGGTTTAGGGTTTAGGGTTTAGGGTTTAGGGTTTAGGGTTTAGGGTTTAGGGTTTAGGGTTTAGGGTTTAGGGTTTAGGGTTTAGGGTTTAGGGTTTAGGGTTTAGGGTTTAGGGTTTAGGGTTTAGGGTTTAGGGTTTAGGGTTTAGGGTTTAGGGTTTAGGGTTTAGGGTTTAGGGTTTAGGGTTTAGGGTTTAGGGTTTAGGGTTTAGGGTTTAGGGTTTAGGGTTTAGGGTTTAGGGTTTAGGGTTTAGGGTTTAGGGTTTAGGGTTTAGGGTTTAGGGTTTAGGGTTTAGGGTTTAGGGTTTAGGGTTTAGGGTTTAGGGTTTAGGGTTTAGGGTTTAGGGTTTAGGGTTTAGGGTTTAGGGTTTAGGGTTTAGGGTTTAGGGTTTAGGGTTTAGGGTTTAGGGTTTAGGGTTTAGGGTTTAGGGTTTAGGGTTTAGGGTTTAGGGTTTAGGGTTTAGGGTTTAGGGTTTAGGGTTTAGGGTTTAGGGTTTAGGGTTTAGGGTTTAGGGTTTAGGGTTTAGGGTTTAGGGTTTAGGGTTTAGGGTTTAGGGTTTAGGGTTTAGGGTTTAGGGTTTAGGGTTTAGGGTTTAGGGTTTAGGGTTTAGGGTTTAGGGTTTAGGGTTTAGGGTTTAGGGTTTAGGGTTTAGGGTTTAGGGTTTAGGGTTTAGGGTTTAGGGTTTAGGGTTTAGGGTTTAGGGTTTAGGGTTTAGGGTTTAGGGTTTAGGGTTTAGGGTTTAGGGTTTAGGGTTTAGGGTTTAGGGTTTAGGGTTTAGGGTTTAGGGTTTAGGGTTTAGGGTTTAGGGTTTAGGGTTTAGGGTTTAGGGTTTAGGGTTTAGGGTTTAGGGTTTAGGGTTTAGGGTTTAGGGTTTAGGGTTTAGGGTTTAGGGTTTAGGGTTTAGGGTTTAGGGTTTAGGGTTTAGGGTTTAGGGTTTAGGGTTTAGGGTTTAGGGTTTAGGGTTTAGGGTTTAGGGTTTAGGGTTTAGGGTTTAGGGTTTAGGGTTTAGGGTTTAGGGTTTAGGGTTTAGGGTTTAGGGTTTAGGGTTTAGGGTTTAGGGTTTAGGGTTTAGGGTTTAGGGTTTAGGGTTTAGGGTTTAGGGTTTAGGGTTTAGGGTTTAGGGTTTAGGGTTTAGGGTTTAGGGTTTAGGGTTTAGGGTTTAGGGTTTAGGGTTTAGGGTTTAGGGTTTAGGGTTTAGGGTTTAGGGTTTAGGGTTTAGGGTTTAGGGTTTAGGGTTTAGGGTTTAGGGTTTAGGGTTTAGGGTTTAGGGTTTAGGGTTTAGGGTTTAGGGTTTAGGGTTTAGGGTTTAGGGTTTAGGGTTTAGGGTTTAGGGTTTAGGGTTTAGGGTTTAGGGTTTAGGGTTTAGGGTTTAGGGTTTAGGGTTTAGGGTTTAGGGTTTAGGGTTTAGGGTTTAGGGTTTAGGGTTTAGGGTTTAGGGTTTAGGGTTTAGGGTTTAGGGTTTAGGGTTTAGGGTTTAGGGTTTAGGGTTTAGGGTTTAGGGTTTAGGGTTTAGGGTTTAGGGTTTAGGGTTTAGGGTTTAGGGTTTAGGGTTTAGGGTTTAGGGTTTAGGGTTTAGGGTTTAGGGTTTAGGGTTTAGGGTTTAGGGTTTAGGGTTTAGGGTTTAGGGTTTAGGGTTTAGGGTTTAGGGTTTAGGGTTTAGGGTTTAGGGTTTAGGGTTTAGGGTTTAGGGTTTAGGGTTTAGGGTTTAGGGTTTAGGGTTTAGGGTTTAGGGTTTAGGGTTTAGGGTTTAGGGTTTAGGGTTTAGGGTTTAGGGTTTAGGGTTTAGGGTTTAGGGTTTAGGGTTTAGGGTTTAGGGTTTAGGGTTTAGGGTTTAGGGTTTAGGGTTTAGGGTTTAGGGTTTAGGGTTTAGGGTTTAGGGTTTAGGGTTTAGGGTTTAGGGTTTAGGGTTTAGGGTTTAGGGTTTAGGGTTTAGGGTTTAGGGTTTAGGGTTTAGGGTTTAGGGTTTAGGGTTTAGGGTTTAGGGTTTAGGGTTTAGGGTTTAGGGTTTAGGGTTTAGGGTTTAGGGTTTAGGGTTTAGGGTTTAGGGTTTAGGGTTTAGGGTTTAGGGTTTAGGGTTTAGGGTTTAGGGTTTAGGGTTTAGGGTTTAGGGTTTAGGGTTTAGGGTTTAGGGTTTAGGGTTTAGGGTTTAGGGTTTAGGGTTTAGGGTTTAGGGTTTAGGGTTTAGGGTTTAGGGTTTAGGGTTTAGGGTTTAGGGTTTAGGGTTTAGGGTTTAGGGTTTAGGGTTTAGGGTTTAGGGTTTAGGGTTTAGGGTTTAGGGTTTAGGGTTTAGGGTTTAGGGTTTAGGGTTTAGGGTTTAGGGTTTAGGGTTTAGGGTTTAGGGTTTAGGGTTTAGGGTTTAGGGTTTAGGGTTTAGGGTTTAGGGTTTAGGGTTTAGGGTTTAGGGTTTAGGGTTTAGGGTTTAGGGTTTAGGGTTTAGGGTTTAGGGTTTAGGGTTTAGGGTTTAGGGTTTAGGGTTTAGGGTTTAGGGTTTAGGGTTTAGGGTTTAGGGTTTAGGGTTTAGGGTTTAGGGTTTAGGGTTTAGGGTTTAGGGTTTAGGGTTTAGGGTTTAGGGTTTAGGGTTTAGGGTTTAGGGTTTAGGGTTTAGGGTTTAGGGTTTAGGGTTTAGGGTTTAGGGTTTAGGGTTTAGGGTTTAGGGTTTAGGGTTTAGGGTTTAGGGTTTAGGGTTTAGGGTTTAGGGTTTAGGGTTTAGGGTTTAGGGTTTAGGGTTTAGGGTTTAGGGTTTAGGGTTTAGGGTTTAGGGTTTAGGGTTTAGGGTTTAGGGTTTAGGGTTTAGGGTTTAGGGTTTAGGGTTTAGGGTTTAGGGTTTAGGGTTTAGGGTTTAGGGTTTAGGGTTTAGGGTTTAGGGTTTAGGGTTTAGGGTTTAGGGTTTAGGGTTTAGGGTTTAGGGTTTAGGGTTTAGGGTTTAGGGTTTAGGGTTTAGGGTTTAGGGTTTAGGGTTTAGGGTTTAGGGTTTAGGGTTTAGGGTTTAGGGTTTAGGGTTTAGGGTTTAGGGTTTAGGGTTTAGGGTTTAGGGTTTAGGGTTTAGGGTTTAGGGTTTAGGGTTTAGGGTTTGGGGTTTGGGGTTTAGGGTTTAGGGTTTAGGGTTTAGGGTTTAGGGTTTAGGGTTTAGGGTTTAGGGTTTAGGGTTTAGGGTTTAGGGTTTAGGGTTTAGGGTTTAGGGTTTAGGGTTTAGGGTTTAGGGTTTAGGGTTTAGGGTTTAGGGTTTAGGGTTTAGGGTTTAGGGTTTAGGGTTTAGGGTTTAGGGTTTAGGGTTTAGGGTTTAGGGTTTAGGGTTTAGGGTTTAGGGTTTAGGGTTTAGGGTTTAGGGTTTAGGGTTTAGGGTTTAGGGTTTAGGGTTTAGGGTTTAGGGTTTAGGGTTTAGGGTTTAGGGTTTAGGGTTTAGGGTTTAGGGTTTAGGGTTTAGGGTTTAGGGTTTAGGGTTTAGGGTTTAGGGTTTAGGGTTTAGGGTTTAGGGTTTAGGGTTTAGGGTTTAGGGTTTAGGGTTTAGGGTTTAGGGTTTAGGGTTTAGGGTTTAGGGTTTAGGGTTTAGGGTTTAGGGTTTAGGGTTTAGGGTTTAGGGTTTAGGGTTTAGGGTTTAGGGTTTAGGGTTTAGGGTTTAGGGTTTAGGGTTTAGGGTTTAGGGTTTAGGGTTTAGGGTTTAGGGTTTAGGGTTTAGGGTTTAGGGTTTAGGGTTTAGGGTTTAGGGTTTAGGGTTTAGGGTTTAGGGTTTAGGGTTTAGGGTTTAGGGTTTAGGGTTTAGGGTTTAGGGTTTAGGGTTTAGGGTTTAGGGTTTAGGGTTTAGGGTTTAGGGTTTAGGGTTTAGGGTTTAGGGTTTAGGGTTTAGGGTTTAGGGTTTAGGGTTTAGGGTTTAGGGTTTAGGGTTTAGGGTTTAGGGTTTAGGGTTTAGGGTTTAGGGTTTAGGGTTTAGGGTTTAGGGTTTAGGGTTTAGGGTTTAGGGTTTAGGGTTTAGGGTTTAGGGTTTAGGGTTTAGGGTTTAGGGTTTAGGGTTTAGGGTTTAGGGTTTAGGGTTTAGGGTTTAGGGTTTAGGGTTTAGGGTTTAGGGTTTAGGGTTTAGGGTTTAGGGTTTAGGGTTTAGGGTTTAGGGTTTAGGGTTTAGGGTTTAGGGTTTAGGGTTTAGGGTTTAGGGTTTAGGGTTTAGGGTTTAGGGTTTAGGGTTTAGGGTTTAGGGTTTAGGGTTTAGGGTTTAGGGTTTAGGGTTTAGGGTTTAGGGTTTAGGGTTTAGGGTTTAGGGTTTAGGGTTTAGGGTTTAGGGTTTAGGGTTTAGGGTTTAGGGTTTAGGGTTTAGGGTTTAGGGTTTAGGGTTTAGGGTTTAGGGTTTAGGGTTTAGGGTTTAGGGTTTAGGGTTTAGGGTTTAGGGTTTAGGGTTTAGGGTTTAGGGTTTAGGGTTTAGGGTTTAGGGTTTAGGGTTTAGGGTTTAGGGTTTAGGGTTTAGGGTTTAGGGTTTAGGGTTTAGGGTTTAGGGTTTAGGGTTTAGGGTTTAGGGTTTAGGGTTTAGGGTTTAGGGTTTAGGGTTTAGGGTTTAGGGTTTAGGGTTTAGGGTTTAGGGTTTAGGGTTTAGGGTTTAGGGTTTAGGGTTTAGGGTTTAGGGTTTAGGGTTTAGGGTTTAGGGTTTAGGGTTTAGGGTTTAGGGTTTAGGGTTTAGGGTTTAGGGTTTAGGGTTTAGGGTTTAGGGTTTAGGGTTTAGGGTTTAGGGTTTAGGGTTTAGGGTTTAGGGTTTAGGGTTTAGGGTTTAGGGTTTAGGGTTTAGGGTTTAGGGTTTAGGGTTTAGGGTTTAGGGTTTAGGGTTTAGGGTTTAGGGTTTAGGGTTTAGGGTTTAGGGTTTAGGGTTTAGGGTTTAGGGTTTAGGGTTTAGGGTTTAGGGTTTAGGGTTTAGGGTTTAGGGTTTAGGGTTTAGGGTTTAGGGTTTAGGGTTTAGGGTTTAGGGTTTAGGGTTTAGGGTTTAGGGTTTAGGGTTTAGGGTTTAGGGTTTAGGGTTTAGGGTTTAGGGTTTAGGGTTTAGGGTTTAGGGTTTAGGGTTTAGGGTTTAGGGTTTAGGGTTTAGGGTTTAGGGTTTAGGGTTTAGGGTTTAGGGTTTAGGGTTTAGGGTTTAGGGTTTAGGGTTTAGGGTTTAGGGTTTAGGGTTTAGGGTTTAGGGTTTAGGGTTTAGGGTTTAGGGTTTAGGGTTTAGGGTTTAGGGTTTAGGG